>AWUE01016287.1:0-18779 GCA_001974825.2 Corchorus olitorius | reverse complement strand
AAATAATCTTTAATCAACGATTTTCTTATTTGAAATTATTAAAAAAGCTAAAGAGGTTATCCAAAAAGGTATATTATTATTGACTAATCAATGAGCTTACATTATATATAAGTAATAATATTGGTTACCAATTTTCTCATTAAAGGTTATTGAGAAGATTATAAAGGTTATCAAGAACATTATACTATTATCAAGAAATAAGTAAGCTTATGTACTTTAGTAAGTTCAGTAACCATTTCATAAATAATAGGTTACAATTTTTATTATTGATGAAGTTTACTTTAAAAGGCATAAAAATTACTCCCTCCGTCCCAAATTATATGACTCTTTTGTATCAAGATAATCCTAACTTTGACCCTCAATTATAAAAAGTTTATATAAAATTAAAAATTATGTTTTGATTAAGTTAAGTCTTGAACTTTTTAAAACATATTTTTTGAAAATTTGATTATATATATTTTTTTTTATAATTAAAGGTCAAATGTAAAATTAGTTTGACCCAAAAGGGTCAAATAATTTGGGACAGAGGGAGTATTAAAAATGTTATAATATTATTATTAAATTCAATAATTTCTTACATTATTATTAATTTTAGTGGCTTTTCATTAATAACGAATAAGAGCATCTTCAATGTGATGCAATAAATTTTACACTATTTTGGTGTGAAAAGAGAATTTTTTAAGAATATGCTCACGCAAATTTTTTTTTTTCACTCAAATGTGTTCAACACAAAATATCATTATACTATTAAACTTTTACAATAAAAAAACTATTTTTGCACCACAATTTTTAAAAGTTTATATTCAGTTTGGTGATCAAAATATTCAATTTGATAAACATAAGTGACCAAAACATTATCTTTTATAATTGTATGACCAAAACAGAAAGTTGTTAAAAGTTAAGTGATCATTAAAAATTCATTTGGATTCGATCCATTTTTTTTTCTTAGTATGTCTTCAAACGATGGTCTATGCTCACAACTTATTTGTAACGTTTATACTGCTCTAAATATTTCTATTGCTAATTAGATATCAATTCTACAAAACATATATATAAACATTTGGTTCAATGGTAAGGTACATGCTTCCTAAACTGCGAGGTTTCAGGTTCAAATCCAATTTTATATGCTAGCTTTGTTAGTTTGTTTATTTGGTAATTTCATAGGTTATGTTTATTGTAGTTTATTTATTTGGTCATTTCTTATTAGATGTTTGGCCTATAAAAAGTTATTTGATTGTAATGAGATTTGAAAGGATATTCGTTTTTCCTAAATATATAAAAAGGAATTTTTAATGTTATAAGAGACATATATTAATGGTCAATTTTACTCTTTGGATGAATTTGTAGCCAAGAATAATATGGTTTATTTTCATATGTATATGATTTTCAATATTTACTTAATTTTTGTGTTAACTTAATTATTAGAGAAAAGTTTTTTTTTTCGACCAAATAAAGGAATCTACTTGAAGAATCTTTATATACAGTTAGCTAACCAAGGTGCCAACGTTTCACAATAACAAAAAAAAAATGCTTAACAATTGAATTTTACTATGAAGGAAATGCTTGACAACGTTTCACAACAACAAAAAAATGCTTAACAGCGTAAATATCTGTTGTTGATAACAACGTAAATATTGCTTAAACTAAAATTTTAAAATTAAAAGGTATTTAAAATTTTAAAATTAAAAGGGTATTTTAGATATTTCAGGTCAATGGTTTTAAAGTTTAGACTTATCTATACTATATATAAAAGTACGAGTTTTGTAAAACTTTTGAATCACTTATTATATCCTTATTTTTCGTATATATCTGTCCATTATACCCTTATTTTTTGAATATATTTATTAAATGTCATTGTTTAAACTTTTATAGTTTTACTCAACTAAAAACTCTATTTTCATTTAATTAAATCTAATATCCTTATAACTATTTAATTTTTACTTTTATATATTAGAATTTTTAAATATACTTTTATAGTTTTACTCAAATAAAAACTCTATTTTTTATTTATATACCTATTTTATTTTTACCATTTTACTAATTTAATCAAAAAACTTAGATATATTACAATTTTTAAAAATATTCCTTAAATAAAATTGTTTAAATTTTACAATTTTCTTTAGAAATAAACTTTTACAGTTATTCTACTAAAAACTCTACTTTTATTTAATTAAATTCAATATTTTTTATAAATATTTTATTTTTACCATTTTAATTTTAAAAAATTGGAGGCTTTTTGGTAAGTTTGGAGTTTGGACCCATTTCAATTATAATATAAACTAATAAAAGTATTATTATCAAGTTTAAGAGTTAAAAATAAGGTGCCTAATAATTAATTATTCATATTTTTTAAAACTAATTAAGTTAAAAATTTATTTAAAATTTAATTATTGTGATTGATTTTTTCTATTTTTGAAGTGTACGTATTGGTAGTTTAATGTATTGGAGTGTATAACAAGAATTTAAAATTTTTAAAATAAAAGAAGAGTAACATACAATTATTTCCTTTGACTTATAAAGTTATAGGAGTTAATGCAAAAAAAAAAAAAGTCAATCGGGCGGGTTGGACGGGTTTCAGGTTCAGGTCATCTTGGACCAGGTCAAATGTGTCAGGTAATTTTCTCGGGTCATTCGGGTTTCGGCTCATCTTGGTTCAGGTCATTCAGGTCTCGGGTTTGCTGGGTTTAGGGTCATGCTGGTTCGGGTTTTGACCTCAGGTCACTCGGGTTCTTGATCATTCGGGTTTTGGGTTTTTCAGGTCTAGGACTCGGATCAATTGGGTCAGTCTTGAATTTTTTAATGTTTAATTCTTAAATTTATTTAATGTCTTAATTATTCAATTTATTTTACAATCCACTATCGGTTAAGTTTAGTAAACTGCATATACGGGTTAAAGAGTTGACATGTGTCCCTTTATATATTAATAATTTTGAATATTAAATATGTAATTAAGTATGAAGTGGGGTGTATGTTCAAATAAATATTAAATATAATATCTAAATTTATGTTCTTTCCTAATAGAAAAATTGTCAAGAAATTACTAATTAATTATTATTATTTATTCATTATGTTAAAAAAACAAATTACTAATTATAATCTTATTTAGTATTTATTCATATATAATAATTGTTCATATAATGAAGTTTAGCAAATTTAATCATAATAGGTAAAATTATAACAATAATATAATTATTATTGAATAAATTATAGTTTAGAATGGTTAAAATTATAACAATGTGGATTTTATTGAATAAAATATAATTTTAGTTTATAATATCTTTGGGTCATCCGGGTTAATTTCACGTGTCATTCGTATTACGAGTTTGTCGGGTCGTCAGTCGTTTAATTTCTCTGATCAAATCGAGTTCGACTGGATTGGACGGATTATCGAGTTTGGGTCACGTACAACGCACGTGGAAGTAAAGACTAGTATAATATATAGATATATTAGTTCAGCCTCATCATCAAATTGCTTGCCATCGAAAACCATCTCATTCCTAAAGAGCTAAATAGACCACACAATGACAAAGAAAGTCAGTTTTCAAATATAAGAGAATTGTGAAGATCGTGTCCCATACATTGCCACACTAAAATAAAAGTGGCAGGTTCCTTATGAGTCACCACTTTAATCTCCCATTGCAACACATCATCCACACATTCCAAGAGGCAAGAGCAAATACAAGTTATTTCTTTAAGGTTAGCTGTCCTCCTAATCAAAATTTAACTTTTATTTCTCTCAAATTAGTTTTTTTAAAGCATTTGGAAAAAGGTCACTCTTACAACATTTGGTATTACTCCATTTTTTTTATCTGAAGATAAATAGTTAAATACTGTAAATTTCATTGTTAAAAACTCAAAACAATAACATTGAGGGGTAATATAAAAGGCAAAATATGTTGCCGGTTTTAAGTGAAAAGGGACTCGAAAGTCAAAGCGGTGAGGCGGTGTGACTTAATGTGAGAGAGTGTTTCCGAAGTTTCCCTAGCATTCCTCAGTGATGATGTTTGTATTGTATACTTGTTGTGTTGCATGTTTTAAAATCTTTGCATGGTTTACACCTGTCCTATAGTTCAAATTCAAATGAATATATTATATATATGAATGAAATTATACCGGGCATATTAATTTACACACGGTTGTTGTGCTTTTTGATACATCACGGTTGTTGTGTTGTCTCTACTCTCTCTTCCATTTTCCAGCTCATCTCCTTTTGATGTTTATGCTACAAATCCTAATGGATTTATATTTCCAGCCATTGATTCTTGCAGTTGTGGTTGGATTGGTGACCTATGTTTTCCTATTTGGTTTTGTTAGGAAAGTAAATGAGTGGTACTATGTTGTCAGATTAGGAGAAAGAAAACATAGATCTCTTCCACCTGGTGACATGGGATGGCCTATTTTAGGCAACATGTTGTCGTTTCTCAAAGCATTTAGGTCCAAAGACCCTGAAACTTTCATCAACAACTTGGTTCAAAGGTATGGTAAATCTGGAATTTACAAAACCCACTTGTTTGGAAGTCCAAGCATCATAGTTTGTAGTCTGGAAACATGTAAGAAAGCCTTGACAGATGAAAGAATTGCTGCTTGTTACCCTGCAGCAGCAAGGAAGTTAACAGGAAGCAAGTCGTTTCACAGTGTTTCGAAATCAGAACACAGGCGTTTGCGCAAGCTAACGACAACTCCCATCAATGGAAATGAAGCATTAGCCATGTATATTGGATATATTGAGGAGATTGTGATGAATTCTTTGGAAGAATGGAGCAGCATGAAGAGGCCAATTGAATTCTTGAAAGAGATGCAGAAGGTAACTTTCAAGGTTTTTACGTATGTATTCATGGGACCGGGTTCTGAATCCATTCATCAATCAATGGACAAGTATCGTACTGACTTCCACAATGGATTTGTGTCTGCTGGCTGCATTAATATGCCCGGTTTTACATTTTATAAAGCTCTCAAGGTGAATTTTCTTCAATTACAAGCCTAAAACAAGATACCCTTCCTAAGTTTATTTAGAAAATTAATAAGAAATTTTGAAACATTAATTGGATGCATGCAGGCAAGGAAAATGCTAGTAAAGATCATCCATGATGCGCTAGATGAAAGAAGGACAATGAATAAACGAGTTGATCTGAATGAAAGGAGAGGCACCATCGATCTACTTATGGAAATTGAAGATGAGAAAGGCGATAGGCTTAGCGATAATGATATATCAGATTTGCTGCTAATGTTCTTGGCAGCTGGCTATGGAAGTGTAGCAAGTGTAGCAGCCTGGTCTACCATCTATCTCCATGACCATCCTGAAATGTTGAAGAAAGCTAGGGTAAGATAGTCATCTTTGGGTATTTATTGTTAGTTCATTTGTATCATAATTTCATTGCTTAATTTGGCTTAAAACATTGCTTTCTCTAGGAAGAGCAAGAGGGAATATTAAAGAGAAGACCATCTACACAAAAGGGGTTGAACTTTTCGGATATCCGACAAATGGAATATCTCTCCAAGGTAAAATATAATTCAAGCCGTTCTTAATTTCTTAATTTCCCCTTGGATTTACCTAAGTTTTGACATTCTGTCTAATTTAGGTGATTGATGAGACATTGAGAAAGAATAGTCAACCATTTCCCATTTTCCGAGTGGCACAAGATGATATTAACTTCAATGGTTAGTGAAATACGTATTGGTTTCCACATATATTCCCTTAATTAGTCAATATGTATGTTTTCTTCGAAACTTTAGGCAAAGTAATGACAGTCTAATTAAAAGGAAAACCATATGTTTGCAGATTATTTCATACCCAAAGGATGGAAGGTGCTAGTTTGGACAAGGGCTGTTCATATGGACCCTGAAAATTATGTGAATCCAAAAGACTTTCTTCCTTCAAGATGGGATGTAAGTAATATGCTATGGAACTCATTTTCTTGTGATAACTTTGGAGATAGGACCTTTAATCTCTGCATATATATATATATGGCAGAATCAGAAACTCAAAGCAGGATCGTTTCTACCTTTTGGAGGAGGAAGCAGAATTTGCCCTGGAGCAGACTTTGCCAAGCTTCAGATCTCCATATTTCTTCACTATTTTCTCCTTAACTACAAGTGAGTATATGGCTCTTTCTATATTAATACAGCTATCCATGACTATGGGTTCATTAAAAACTGAGTTATTAATGGAAATTTTCTTCTTTTATCCTCTTAATTTGCAGACTGGAACAAATTAAGCCTGCCGATAAGTGCATTGCAAATATAATTAAGCTCCAACCATCTTTGCATCTTCCTTCTCCTTCTTGCTGAACTATTCTACGTCAATGAATCTCACCCATGAACTTGAATAATAATGGCTATCGGCTATAGCTATTCCCAGACTGTATTTTAAGTGATAAGCTGTTAAAAGTATTATATATTTTCCTAGATTCTGTTTCCTAGATTAAGTTGATTTAGATTTCTTTGGCCTTTAAGTTTACGATTATATTCTAGTATAAAAGGCCTAGTTTATATATTGTACTCAGTTTTTTAGTGATTTTCTGAATAAGATTTCTCCGATTTCTGTTTTGGTATTTTCTCTTTTGCATTATTTTAACACAAGCAAGAGATAGATGGAATGTGATGACATTAATTTCCTGTCGGATTTCTTGTAATTGTGGTAGAACATAGCTTTCAACTAAGTAGTCTTCGAGGCCCATTGTGTGTATGCCGCCCTAGAAATAGATTCTTTGGGCTTTATTGCAATTTATGTGGAAAACAGAACATTCAGGTAAAAAAGAAAGGAAAATAACTTGTTTGCAAAGTTGAAGCTTAATGTCCTGTGAAAATGATCAAACACATAGATAAAAGATGTAAAGAACCATAATTAGTTCATTACAGAAGGGTGAAATTATGGTACAAAATGAAGTTTTCTAGTGGGCAGCATCTTCTTCCTCGCAGAATTTGGTGTATTCCTTAGGACCCATCAAGGATTCTAATTCTGATGGACTGCTTGGCTTCACCTTGATCATCCATCCATCTTCATATGGGCTTGAATTGATCTGCAACAGTAAGACATGTAAAAATTTCAGCATTTATATATATATATATATATATATATATATATTGCTAGAAAAGCAAATTGCAGTTGAATGAGGGAATTTGAGAATGAATGAATGAATGAATTACCAATCCAGGAGTTTCAGTGAGCTTGGAATTAACTTCAACGACTTCACCAGAGATTGGGGAATTGATATCACTGGTTGCTTTAACACTTTCCACTGCTCCAAAGCCTTTGCCTTTGGTGACTGAACCACCTGCTTCTGGCAACTCCACGAACACTACTTCTCCTAGATGGTCCTATAAATGCCACATATCAATATCATCCACCAATATTTGTTTATATTTTCCATTCAAGGGAATAAGAAATGAATGCTAAAAAGGTAATATTTTCAGAAAAGAAATGGGTTATTTTTATGAACATATTCCTCAAATCCAACTCTGTAATTGTATCTGTATAGAGCTTTGAATATTAATACTTAGCCAGAGAATTCAGAAAAACCAAGCAAATAAAACACAACAAGGTTATGAGCAACTTATTTTGAAAGCTAGCCATTGCAGAAATTTCACTTCCAAAGGCAACTTGATAAGGAAATTGAATTCAAATAAATTTACCACTAAATTTCAACATAAATCTTTCTATTGATAAAGGGAAGAAAGAAGGGAATGAAAACCTGAGCATGGTCAGTGATGCCAATGGTAGCCACTGCACCTTCATGCTTCACCCATTCATGGGACTCTGCATATTTCAACCCATCCAAAACTGCAAAAGCCAACAAGTTTTTACACAAATTACAATCCTTAAAATCCATAAATGAAAACAATTAGTAAGATAACAGTAGAAGAAAAGGGTGTATGAAGTTACCAGTGGAAAAGCATCTGGAGAGGGAAAATGCAGGGGAAAGGTGAGCTTTGGAGGCACAAGAGATTTTGAGTGCATTGGCAGTGGAAGAAGCCCACATTCTGAGTGCCATGGTTTTGCCTTTTTGGTTGGCTGCAAATCAATAAGGGTTGGAAATGAAATAGAGAGAAGTTATTATTAGTGTGTATGAATGTATGGTTTTCTGGCTGTTTTTTATCTTGTATGAATGGTAGGCAACGAAAGCCTCATCCTAACTCCTGACTTACCAAGACATGTTGCCTCCTTTTTCTTTTCATGTGACAATTTTTCTTGTCCTCCTGTTTTTTACTGTCACTAATTTAAACTTGTTACATGCAAATGCCTTGTGTCTGATTAGGAGAATAAAACAAATGAAAATCATTTGACCCTTGGAATTTCGAGTAAAAAATACCACTTAACTACCACTCAAAATAACTGACTCTTTTCTTTTGGGCCAAACTAGTAGTAATAACTTTGACTTTTGTTTAGACTTTTAAATTTTAATTATAAAGAAAATATATAATCAAATTTTTTAAAAAAATCAAAAAATATGCTTTGAAAAGTAACACTTTTTTAATGAAAAAAAAAACCATAATAAAGTAAAAGTAACGCTTAACTTAATAAAAATATAATTTTTTTAAAATTTAATTGTATATAATTTTTTTATAAACAAGGGTAGGTATAATTTGACTCAAAAAGGTAAATTAATTTGGGATGGAGGGTGTATTTAATAACAAATTAGTAATAATTATTCAGGGTAATTAGCTAGTTAAATTTTTTTTTTTTTGAGATAAGAATCATTTTCATTTCTTAAAGAGATTGGGATTACAAACGCACAGGAAGACCCGTACACCGCTACATGATTAGCTACAATACCAAAATGTTAATCTATGAGCCAACAAACTCCTTCCCCAACAAACAAACCCAGTAAAATCTCATTACAATTCAAATAAATCTCTATACCCAAACATCTAAATGAGAATTCAACCTAAACTAGAAACTATCAACTACATACTTACCAAATAAACAAACAAATTACAAACAAACTCACATTCCGTGAGAGAAACTCACATTCCGTGAGAGTTGAACCTAAGACCTCTTGGTCTAGGTAGGCTGGAACTAAGAGTCCAGTACTCTATCATCAGGCCAAATGCCTGATGACAATTAAAAAAAGAAGGTGAGTTTGTTTTTATAACACGGGTTCGGAGACCCGTTTTGAAGTCGGGTGGGTCAACTCTCGTGGGGAGATCTAGCATTTGGGAAAGTTTCAACTTTCAAGCTTTCAGCCGAGAAGACTCCCAAGGTGAGGAGTTTGAGAAAACCATCAAGAAAAAGGTTTTAGCTTTAGACTGTGAAGGCTTAATCAAGATTTGGGTCCTTGATTCTTTTTCCCTGCAGATTAACAAAAGAACGTAAATTCATATATACCCATCAGAGTTTGGATAATGGTATGAGAATGGAAGAGATTGCAGAGGAGACCAATGGAAAACATGAAAAGATGGTGGAAATTACTCTCAAAACCGTTGGCCCGGCTCGCCCATCTCGCCTCCAAGTCCCTTCTTCCATCAGAGTACGTTTTTGTTGAATCAATTTGCTATTTCGATTCTTTTTCCATGGTTTTTTGGCTGTGATCTTGTTGAATTAATCTATGTATGCCCTCTTTGTTCACAATGAAATTGCAACATTCAATGTAAAGCATCATGGAGACGATAAGTTTGAGGGAGTTAAATTTGTTTGCCAATTTGATAAGTCTAATTTTCATGCCTGAACAATGGAAGCCTTTGGTTATGTTATATCTTGATGTTAAACAAGTTAGGCATTACGGTTATATACATGTTGCAGAAAAATTGAAATTTGAAATGCATCCTGAGATGTATGTACTGGTAGAATTAACCGCAACTTTTCAAGCATCTTTCATTTATTTTAAGTTCTTGGGTGTTGTTGATGATCAACAGGTGTATTTTGAACATTGGGTCTGTAATTTGTATAGCTGACATACATATTATCTGATTTATCT
Source organism: Corchorus olitorius (assembly GCA_001974825.2). Taxonomy (NCBI): domain Eukaryota; kingdom Viridiplantae; phylum Streptophyta; class Magnoliopsida; order Malvales; family Malvaceae; genus Corchorus; species Corchorus olitorius. The sequence goes on along the minus strand of AWUE01016287.1, from coordinate 8,865 downwards.
GATAGTATTATTATAGATTTGTATGCTTCACCTATTTCCTTTTCAATGGAGCATATGTGCATAGTGATGGTACCATCACAAATAATTATGATGTTCTTATATTATTTTATCCAAATTAGGTTTTGGATTTGAGGAAACTAGTAGCTGGAAAGAATCATTTACCGGTAGAGAATTTGAAACTTATCTTGCGAGGAAAGGTATTGCATGACCGTGAAGATGATGATGACATTTACGTTCAACTCAAGGATGGTGGTATGGATCTTAGCTTTAATAATATTTCTTTGATTTAATAGTTTGTTTTCACTGTCCTGCATTTTCAAATTTCTTTTGGTTGGTCCTGGTTCTTCTTTAGCTATTAATATATAGGCACTTTGTCTCATTTTTCTAGACTCCCTGATTGTTGCTGTCAAACCCAAACCACCAGTTGGACTCGATGTTGATGATGATGATGATGATGATCTGGTATGGCAGAATTAACATTGTCAATATACTGAGCTTGGACACCCCTTTTATTGACTCAGATCAGAGTTTTTAAGTTGATATTTTTCATTTTTTTCATTTCTTGATCAGAAATTTCAGCTACCACAGTCAACAAGCCGATGGCAGAAGAAGCTTTACTCCTTTTTACATAGAAGATTGAAGCTTCCTGGTTAGAATCAAGTTATGAGCTGTTGTTATTTTACCAAATAACAGCTTCCTGGTTTATCATCCCTTATCTGTCTTTTTGCAGATATCATTTTGATGGCATTATTTTCCCTCCGTCTTAGGACATGGGCTCTTATTATCTTATGGTTTATACTGGCACCTGTTGCCCATAAATGGGATGTTGGACCCTTATATGTAAGTTGGCTTTTGTTAAACAAAAATACATTTCTTTGTGTTTACTCAGATCATTTTTATTGTAGAAGATGTTTATAGAGTAGTCGTGTTATATTTAGATTAGATTTTTTTGAGTGGACTTGAGTGGGTTTCTACATTTTATCCTTATAGGGGAGAAGTTAAATAAAATACACGTTTTCTTGCTGTTTACCTTACCATTGGCCTTTTGTGTCAAATTTTGATATTGAAACTTAGTAATGTGCTATCGAAGATGGGAGACTAAGTTTATTGAAGGGCATTCAAATGCAAAATTATTTTTATTATCTGGAACATTTGCATTGGAAAAGATGCTCACAATTGCTCATATCTTCCTTTGCCCATCATTTGCTCAGATACTTGGTACTGGCTTTTGTATAATTTTCTTGAATCTTGGACGGCGGCAACCCGGTGATGTCAGGTATCCTCCTTACTCTTTTCAAGTATTGTAGAGAAAGCTCATAATGTAAACATTGAGAAAAAAAAATAACAAAAAAAAAGTTTTTTGTCTGAAGTCTAAACTCTCATAGAATGAGACTTTCCAAAAGAAATGGACTGCCTATGCCTTTTGAAGCAACTAATTCTTTTCTTTCTAACATCTACAGTGCTTATTCAATATTCAATGAAGATTTTAGAGAGCTTCCGGGGACCCTCAATGCAGATGCTATAGATAGAGATGTAAGGACAGGTCAGTTTTGAGCCAGTGACACACTGATTAAAACCAAAAACATTGTATATATGTTTTTTTACATCTTAAGCCAAAAAAAATTGTAAAACTTCTTTCCAGCATTCCTTGTTCCCTTATAGAGAAAGAAACTTTTCATCCTTATGAATTAAAAGATCCATGAAAGTAACCTTTTTTATAAGCATTCTTTGTTACCGTTCGGTTTATATTGTTTTGTTGGACTACTGGAATGGGTATGCAAGGTTAATAGGTTATGATATAAAAGATCTGGCTGAAACATGAATTTGTTCTGCATATAGTTACCAAAGAGTTTTCAAGGTGTGCCAGCTTGGATGACATTTCTACCCAGAATTTTGATGTCAACCAAATGAATCTGTCATGTAATATTAATAATAAAGTCAAAACCGTGAATTATGATTTGTTTCTTCAGATGGCGGTCAAGGATGTGATGCACCCTTGAAAAGGGACATGTTACTTTCAGGAAAAAAAAAAAAAAAAATTCAAACTATTAGACCCAACTAAAATTTTAGTGTCCTAAAGTTGTCTTTGAATAACTGATGTTATATTGGGCAGCCATGTTTATATAGTTTCCAGGACCAGTTTGCATTACTATTATCACCATTGTATCTGATAGAGCTTAGCAGATTTAGAACCTAGAGTTGATTGATGAAGCTGTGAATTCATTTCCTACTCCACTGGAAATAGTATTCTACCCAGAATGGTACGAATATGATACCAAACCGATGATTCGAAAGTATGCATAAAAATTTGCATTTCCTGCAATGCAACTGACAGTAAATATTCCTCTTTTCTGATTCTATGTGGCGAACAAGAACCTAAAAACAAAGTAGTCCAGCTAAATTTCATGGTAACCTCGTGGGGGACCTTGCTGATATATAGTATATAGCAATGAAGAAAAGGGAAATCATGGAAGATGCAAAGCAGATATTTGAATGAAGATGCCAATAATAAATATATCACACTAGATTTTGCTTTGTCAGAGGCATGTGGATTTTAGAACAACAAAAATATCCAAGTTGCACATAATCTTTGACTTGAGCAGTTGAGTTCCAAGATTCTGGAATAAAGCATCCATGTGTTTTTGAGTTTGTTGACAAAATTAATGTAAAAAAGGCCAAGCTTTGGTTGGCCTGTGCCTGCCAATTGATTCTAGCATAGGGCAGAGGGCAGTTGCCGTCCAGTCAATTTTTTCTTCGTTTGCGGGAAAATTATGATGGATTGGATTTTGGATTTCAGCTTTCGCCCCACTTCTGCTAAAGGCTCTTGTATATCAAGGTTTAGATTTAGATTATTAAGTCAAAATGGTCGGTTTTGATACATTCGAGGGTGAAAGTACTTAGGATCCACAAATACAAATAAATTCCTTTTCTTTTTGGACCCGGCCGAATGGGCTTTTTATGCTCAAAGACTTGCATCAAAAACTGCCTAAACCCCCAAATGGATTTCATATATTTCTATTTAATTTGGAAAAAAAAATGGAAAAAGGGAAAACCCAATGAAAGAAAATCTACAAGAGGGTTGAGGTTGGAAAGGTCTCTCCTAATTCAACCAACATAAACTGGTTTTTGATGATTGTGGGGAGGGGTTTGGGTTAGGTGGCCACCATGTGTTTGACAAAATCACAATTTCATAAAGTTTGAATTCAAATGCCTCCAAAAATGAAGAAAAACCAACTCAAGCATGCTAATCTATTTTCTTTCCAATTTTGTTTTCAATTTCATGGGGTCAATGAAGTCACCATTTGTCTTTGATGAACTTATGAATTATGAGTAATTTATGATTTAGTTTTCTCTTTCTCCTGCTTTCATCCTTTTTTTAATGACTACTAAAAAAAACTATAGGTCAAAACCAAAACATGTTAGGCAATTGACAATTAAAATCACTGGAAACTAGAAATGTAATTTTCATTTTTTAAGTGTTAAGAAACCCCTCCTCAGAAAATCTCCAAAAATTATTTTCATAAACTATTTGCCTTGTTTTTTCATATTTAACACTTCATATCCGGTGATCTGATTCGGAGTCGAGTTATGTCAAACTGAGAAAGTCTCTCAGCATATTCGAACTCAGACTTTACTTAAATGAGATTAAACTATTTCCACTCAACCAACAATTGATTTAAACTGTTGCCTTGTATTTGAAGCTAAATTTGCTCTCAAGTTTGAATATATACAAATTTAGTAGCGATAATGAAAATCTAATCTCTTCGAATACTTTTTAAAAACTGTTTATGATTTACATAGAGGTTCGGGGCTTTTTTATTTTTTCCAGTTCCGAGTACGAGTGTTTTGACATATAGGAATTATTCAAAGTTTGAGCCTTTGAGATTAATTCTGGTATCATTTAATCGATTTAATCAATCTAATTGCCAAAAAAAACTAATTCTGGGTTTTTGCTTTCATATGCAAAAGAGAAATAAAATTATGCAAAAGTAATTAATTACCAATAGTGGTAAATGCACTCCCAATCTTCAACGGCACGTTAAATGAAAAAAAACTAAAGTCAATGCTTGTTTTTCTTTCTCGTAGGATGCAAATAGACATATATGGTTATTATAAAAATTATTAAGACCCATTGTTCTTCATTCTTCACCTACTAAAATTTTCTGCATCTTTTATTTATTTATTTAATCTATGCTTTTTCTTCTTAATTTTACAATCCTTATTTATTAATTATAGATAAATAAATTCAAAGTGTTAGACCCATCTCAACAAACACGAGTCAACTAGTAGTTAATCCAAAACTAAACAACAAGTTTTCAAATATACTAGTATTATTATTACTATAAAAAATTGATCATGTTTTGAATATTCTTTTTTTTTCTTTTTATCTATGGGGAAGGAAGATTTCAAAGTTCAAACCGATTCTTCCAGCATTAATCTGAAGATTTATATACATATATATTAATTTAATTAATTATATTACTATATATTAATCAACTAAATGTATCATTTGTCTTTTTTTGGTTTGAAATTTGATTAGGTTAACGGGTCTAATGTTTCAATCATCCAACGTCGGATATGTTTATCTGCAAATTAATGGAAACTTCAGATGACTACACTCATCTAATGATGATCTTAATTACATCAACATTATTACTTGTATTTTATTACTATCAGGTCAAGCTTGTATATATATATATGTATTGGTCGCTACCATACATGAAAGAAAAGACTTGAAAGATAAAACAAATGTATAAAAGCCAATTACTTGTGCAATTATTAACAATTAATTAATAAAAGCTACTATGTAAGAATTAGGATGAAGATGGTGCCTCCTAAATCAATACTATAAGATAGTAATATTTGAAAGCTACAAATTTAGGGAAAAAAATAGTGCTTGGAGTCGACGAGTCTATATATATATATATATTCTTTTTTGGTCATTTGAGTATAGTCATTTACTTAATAGAAAATTCAATTAAATGATATTGTAAATATAAATAAATCAAATAACTTTTCTACATCATAAAACTTGTTGGATTAAATAGAAGAAATTCAATATATAATATATTTTTTAAATAAGATATCAAGAGAGTTTTTCCCGTATATTTAAGTCGATTACAATTTCAAATTAATTGTAATGTAACATGTAGGTTGTGGTGGTGTGCTATGAGATTCATCTGGTGATGTTATTGGGTTGTTTTATGGTCATATATTAATTATGAAATCAAATTTTGCAGAATTGATTGCCATCAAGTTTGTTTTGGATATGTTTCCAAAATATGATTGGATCGGGAAAGAAGCTCTAGTAGTTGAATCTGACTCGAAAGTAGCAATCTCTTATGTTTGTAATGTCGATACAAGACCATGGCGGCAATGATCAATTTTCAATGAGATCGATTCTCTCAGAAACTTAATTAGCACAGTGGATTTTGTTCATGTTTTAATTAAGGGAAGCCAATGTCTTCGCTGACTCATTGGCAAAACTTGATGTGGACATGCCTGATGTTAATTTTGTTTGACTTTGATGGTTTTTTTATTTTTTTTTGCTACTTATGAACATGATATTGATTTGGGCTACACACTCATATCCCAAATCTCACCTCGCTCATCTCATGATTTGAACTCGAGACCTTTCGTAAGAAGTCACAAGTTTTAACCACTAGGCCTGTCCTCGTGGAGACGTTTGGCTTTGATGTTATCACTCTTGATTTTGTTGTTATACTTTGTCACTACCTCCTTTTTGAGAAGGTATTCTTGCTACTCCTTATTCAGTAAATAAATTTTCTCTTTGCCGAGAAAAAAAAAATCATGATTGTGAGATATAACAATATAGACTTCCAAAAATAAAAACAAATTTAACAAAGATAATAACAGTTCATAATCGGCTAAATGACCATTTCCCCTTGAACTATGACATTTTGAATGTTTTTTTTTGTCCCCTAGAGAATTATTTTAGATATTTTACCCTTGAAATTTTATTTAGGAGCCCTATTACCCCTTTTGCATTATAATTACTCAACTTTGACAATTTATCTTAACTTAATTAGCACTTTGGCTATTTATTTTGCTTTGTTTTCACATTAAAATATTAAATTTGTAGTAATTAAATTAAAATTTATTGTCAATTTTAAGTAATTTATATAGCCGAATGGGCAACATGATTGCTAAATAAAACTTCAAAAATAAAATGTCGAAAGTAATTCTTTAGGAGCAAAACACCCAAAACACTATAATTCAGTGGGGAAAATGATCATTTAGCCTTTCATAATCTGATTGAAAATAAGCTATTAATTAACGAGTACTGCTAATAATCTACCAAAGTGAAAATCTTATCTTATTAATTTGTGCACTTATACATGATTTTCTTTAATACTTGATGTGACTTTTCTACAATTCACACAAAAAAAAATTAAGTATGGTAAAAAGTTTGCTTCAAAACTTCAACATGTGAAATAATTATAACACAATCTGATTAAAGGTATCAATATCATCAAAAATAAAATGGGTCAGTGTAAAGTGTAAACCAAATCAATATTAATTTAATACTATAGTGATGCTATAATAATTAAATAAGTATACTTTTATTATACCTCCCTTCGGTTTTCACACGGTAATGCTTCATTGAATGGACTACGATACCGTGTCATCAATTTGACATTTAATTTGAATGAATAATTAATCACTAGAGAAAGGAATCATTAATCAACTACAATAATACTACTATATAATCTCTTTAAAAAGTATATTATATATATTATTTTCTAATTTTATTAAAATTCAAAACAAAATTCATAACATATAGTAAGCATCAAGCATCACCATTCAATTAATCTGTATATAAAATAATTTATTGAATACTTTTTATCATTTTTATCAATCATTTGTCAGTAAATATTCATAATCTTGAAATCAATAACATATATGATTGGAATAGATTAAGGCATTGCTTTAAACTAAAAAATATTATTCGAACAAAGCCTTCGTTTAATAGAGCGGTGCGATTGACACTGTTTAGTAACTGTACAGATGAGATTACACTGTACAGATTAGATTAGGTGCTGTACAGATGAGATTATTAGAGCAGCGATTGAAACGGATATTACACTTAAGATTCCATTTGACCAATGCACGGATCCACCGACCAAATGACCGGTGAATCGGTGCACTAAACATAAAAAAAAAATAAAAATAAAAAATGGTGCGTGAAAATAATCAACAACAATGGATAAAAAAGATGGTTGAAATTAAAAACTAATAAAGAGAAGGAGAGAAAAAAAGAATGGGGCTGGTGTCTACATCATACAACTAAAAAAATTCAAATGCGAGAAAAAGACCACAACTTGCCAAATTATTCGTCTTAAAAGACAAATTTGTGTTTGTCCAAAGGGAGAGTGCCAAGACCTTACCTTTTTCCACACAACCAAATCTAATCTAATTACAAAAACAATACACCAATTTTCTTTTAAATACAAGCAACAATGAAAAAAAAGTAATTTTAAACATTTTTCTTATACTTTTTTTTTTCACAGATATGCAACCAATAACTTCAAGTCTCGCTGGTGTATAAATAAAACAATAAATTCAAGTAAAAACTAAAATTAGTAATTGAACAATTTTGAAGTTTTGATGATTGGCCCAAAATTCAATGCTAGATTTTTTTTCTAGATTTTCATCATATTCAATCATTGACTCATAATGAAAGCTATATATAGTTACATTTCGAATTCTTAATTTGATCTAAATAAAGTTTATTTAGAGTAGCAAAAAAAAGAGGTTTATTAGGTATACTATATTAAACTTGTAACATAAAAAGGACTTTAAAGTAAGTAAATACTAAATATACTAATATAAAACATAGTACTGAATATGTATGAGAAAAATATTTAAGTAAAATTACAGTATGATTAGCAAAATTTAAAGTAATCTCTGTTTTTTTTTTTTACAATAAAAATTTAAAGTAATCTCTAAACTGTACTACAGGCTATAGCACTACTAAATTGAAATAAAAATAAATATAAATGAATGAATTGTTGATAAAAAGCTGAAAAAAGAAATCCGACAAGGATGACATCAGATCAAAGGTAGAGTCACTTGTGTGGACCCCACATATCGGGACTCTGTCTTTGGTCGTTGACCAACTGATTTTATCATGGACCCCAATTCCCCCAGCCCCTAATTCTCACCATCTCCGTCACGGCGTCACCTTTTTTTTTTTTTTGCTTTTCTCCTTTATAATTTCATTTCAGTTCTTGCCTTCTTGGCTTGTACGTATATATCAAAATAATGAGGAAAGTAATTTGAACTTTGAAAGCTTTTTTTTTTTTTTAACCTTTTTACTAGTAGAAGTAGTAATTCAAAACATTCTCTTTTGGTCATAAATTTGAAAAAGAGTCCCCTTTTTCTCTTTTGAGGGGGGGCGGATGTCTTTTCCCTTTTTTGCAATGTTAATTCTTGCTATGCAATATTTATAAATAATTAACTTCTAAATGTGCTATGCCTATGTGCTAATTAGGGAAAATTATATTGTTACTTGTTAGTCACTTAATTTTTTTTAAAAGATACTTTTTCTCTCATGTTAGATGATATGTCTATGCCAATTCATGACCAATTAACATAATTGATCATATTGTTAGTTTTCCATAGTTGGAACTTGGATGGTCAAAATTAAAAATCTTTTAAAGTTAAATTACTAAACTTATACTTTACCATAAAAGTAATCATAATAAATAAATATCACCTGGCTATTTTGTACAAATGCTTCTTTTGGATTAATACAAATTAATCATTTTCATAAATAAAAGCATTTGGATTGAAAGTGACCAATTAATCGCAATAAAGTCTAATGTATATATATAGTGGAAT